>QTSX02005682.1:351669-393008 GCA_014839935.2 Entomophthora muscae
ACAAGATTAGAGCTAACTTTACAATATAAGATAATAAATTTTGCCCAGGAGGCTTAAGGTATGCTGGTGGGTACTAAGAATCTATCAAGCTAGTAAGAGTGATGTACACATCATCCCAAATATTTGAGTGGAAGTGGATTCATTACTCAACCAACAGATTCTTGCAGGAGTTTGGGCCACAGGGTGAGGGAGGTGGAGTCATGGGGACCAAACAGGCAGGTAGTTGTATTTGTTGCAGAATGGCAGGGGAGGAATAGTGATCTTTTGGCCTTCCCTGTATACAGTTTGGTCTCTCTGGTTCTGCCTCTGGGTGCGCTTATATTAGGATTTCCTCTGGGTGAACTCCAAATACGCGGGATTGAGTGGGTACTCAGTGGGAAATGTGCAGGGCTGTGAGGGGACTCCTGGTGGACGGTAAAATTTGGGTGGTTGGTCTGCGGGTTTTGGAGATCATCTAGGGTGCCAGAATTACCCAAGAACTGTGAGAGGTAGGCTGTGAATGAAATAGAACTAAAATCAAATATGATAACCTGGTTGAACAAGAGGTTCATGTCACTTTATTACCTTCAATGGTGATGGGCATCTTCCTAGCGGTCAGGGGTATAAGTGCTCATCTGTCATGAGAAAACTTTCCAAATTTCTCTGGCCTGGGTGGTACTGTTTACCTGATCTTCCCAGTCTTTGGTCAGCATTCATTGCGGAGTTAAATCATTGGCTGGTTTGAACTGAAGACCATCTGATTTCCTTGTTGGGTTGTTAAGAGGCAATTTGACAAAGGGCAAAAGCAAAATAAAGAGATTCTTCCTCAAAATAACCCAACAAAAACAAAATCGAAACATGGTGAATGGCAGCATTCACAACACCAGGAAGGCTTGCTTGGGGACTTTAAACTCTCTGTCCACATTTCTGAATATTGTGGATGACCAGAAGCTTTGAACTTGTTAGATGCCTCCTAAAGGCTCTCTTGGGGATCAGATGAAGGAGGGGGGAAGAGCCATCAGGAGGGGAGGGTTCTTTGAGGCCTGCTTGGATGCCTCCTTTTTCTTACCAGAAGAAGAGGTGGGCTCCTTGGCAGCCTTTGACTTCTTGGTATGTCACTCCTTGGTGGGCTCAGAGTTGGCCTCTGAGTGGTAAAAGGAGTGGTCAGTAAGATCACCATCAGATTTATTGGGGGAGGAATTTTTGGGGGAAGGTGAAGGGGATGTGGAAGATGAGGGTGGAGGGGGGAGGAGTAGGAGGAGATGGAGTGGGAGGAGATGGGGTTGGAGACTTTGCCTTTGCAGGCTTCTTGGCACGCTTGGGAGTGGAGGCAGTTTCTTTGGAGCCCTTGGAGGCTTGGCGCTTGGGCTGTTGGCTGTTCTTGTTTGATCTTGTCTAAAGAAAAGTTTAGTTTTGTAAATAAAACAGTGTGAAAGATATGAAACACAGAGGTAAAGCAAAGTAAAAGTTAAATGAAAAGTATGCAAATAAAGTTTTATTTATCAAGAAAAAAACATAACAAAGTAAATAGAAGCAAAATAGAAACTCAAAGTATAGATATAAAGGTTAAAACATAGAAAATAAGTGAATTTATGATGAAGCATCAAAGATGTTAGGTTCAGCATAACATCTTAGTGCTAAATCAATGTAAAAGTATAATTAAAAATCAAAAAATATATGAAAATTATATGGAGAGTAGCAGAAAAAGTAGTAGATTATAATTGCAAAAAAATAAAAAATATTATGTGGAATTTTTTTATTGGGAGTTGAAAAATCAAAACATAGTAAAGTGTTGAGTTTGGCACTGTCAATCAGCTGGGAAAAGCTGAATTCTCACTGTCAAGTATGCCAGAGTCAAGCAGAAACATCAAATTTACTATGTTTTTTACATATAAAACTTGCTTAAATTTAAAACGGGTTCAAAAGTTAACCCAAAAGCAAGGCAGTTTCATATGCTCAAAAATAAAAAATACAACATAAGTTAAAAAAGTAAATGAGTAGGAAGGTGTTTATTAGTGATAATATTATGCTGTGAGGAGCTGGGAGTGACTTATTTACCATAGTGTTGGTTAAAACGTTAAGAAGCTCTCTGTACTAATCCCCAAGTTAAAGTGTCAAGTGGACGAGTGTTGAGTGGCGCTCATAGTGTGTCACATATTAATTTAGCCTTAATTCCAAGCCTTTGATTAGTTAAATCCAAAACCAATTGGGTGGCAAGTGGATAGAGTCAAACAAAGAAGATGTCAAGTTTCAGTTTTTTATAAATTACATATGAAATCTCTTAATAAATTGGGCTTAATTTATGTGGCACCACTTAATCCACAAACCCAGGAATGACATAATGTAAAACAAGTGGGGTATTTGATTAATGTCTATACCACTAAATCCAGTATAGTGGTGCTTGGGAGCTTAAACAACAACTATGGACACTAATAATAAAAATATAATAGTAAATAACAAATTTTATATAAGCACATATGTATTTTATTAATAAAATTAAAATTTGGCTTAAAAAGTGTCAAACTGGTCACTTTTTGTTTTAGAGTGTCAAACACAGGTTTTTTCATTTCTATTAGTAAATTTACTTATAAATTGCCCCTTAAATTGGTATTTTAGCTAACCAAATTATTAAACAGAGTCAAGTTCAAGTAAATTTAACCTTGGTTTTTGGTTTTGAACCCCTAAATTACTAGTAAAAATTAGCTTAAAATCAGTTAAGCCAAAAATACTAATAGATTCACATATGCGGCACTTCGACTCCCTGGTACTTGACAAAGTGTCAAGTACCAGGGAGTCAAACTTACCACAGTTGCCTCATCACTAAGTTTAAAAATTAGATGATCTTACAAGCTTGATTCGTCTGGAGCCCTTTTCACCTCAGATTGATTCAAATCCGAATTATTTGAGTGAAGGATCATACATTGCAAAAATAGACAACAAAAAAGGCTATACTATAACTTACTCGATCTTTATTTTGGTATACAGGTGCCAAACACTGGAAATCACAGAAGATTATTTGCCAGATGACATAACGTCTAATAGTTAACACGTCAAAGTTTTACTTTAAAAAGCTAACCGTAAAACTTCAAAAATCATTTGAACTTCAGCACTATGCAGAAATACCTGGATTTATAATCTCATGTTAAACCAGTATTTTTAAACGTATACCTTCTGCTCCAATAAATCTCAATTACTTTTGAATAAATCTTTATTGCCAAATCATTGAAGATCCATATTTAGGTCATCTAAAAAAACAAGGTTGCATTTAAAAGGATAAATATAATTGTTTATTCATTATCTACAGTTTCCCTCTCGTGGAAAATATTTAATTTCAGATTTATTTATCAAAGCTATCAAGTTTAGTAACGTCTGGATCCTTAGTAAGATGAACCCTCATATTCCTGCAGGTATTTTTAAAATCTCATAAATTTCAAAGCACACGTATTTAATCCCATAGCATCAAAGATCAGGCTTGAAGCAAAATGATTTATAATTCTGTCTCCCGTTTTTATTCGAATTCCTTTTTTAGCATGTATTGGCTGTAAATCAATATTAAAATCCACTGTATCCTTTCTTACCAAAATGCTGCTTAGCATAAAAACAGACGTGTGGATACCTGGATCAACTATGGTTATCACTCTGTTGCAGAATAGTTTTAACTTAATTCCACTAAGACACGGATACCAGGAACAGAACAAGTGTAATATCATATATGATATTTGGTCTGCTTGCTTATAAAAAAATAGAATCTATTGTCTGAAGTCAACCAAGATGAACTCCCTTCTTCTGCTCGCCACCTGCACCTCTCTTCCCTTGCCGGGGTCCATTCTGCAAATATTGAACTCGGCCCTCGTCAGATGAGTGCACTTGTCGGTGGTCATGTCATTACCCAGGACAGCTGGTTTTCAAACTCACCAGTCGGAAGCATCATGAGCGAGAGCAAACCCCACTTTGGGTACCTGAAGATGGAGTCTAGAAGAGCTTTTGACCACTGCTCTCGCCAGAAGAGCCTTCAGCGCTTCAGCCCTGGCTACGCTGGCCACTTTGCAGGGTGGGAGCACGACGACTTGTGGCGTGGGTTCAACGCCGCAGTCGAAGCCTTCTGGAAACCCCATGACCAGAGTTTCACTGTTGCTACCTTCATCTCCGGTAACCACGTCACTGCCTGCATCGAGATGCATTGCTACAACACACAACAACCTTGACGCCCTGCGCGCGTCTTACGTACCAGGCCTGGGCATACAGCTCAAAGGAACAAGTGCGACCAAAACGAAGGCCCAAGGGACGGAAGATCCTGATTGTCGCTGCCGTTTGGACTACAGCTGGGGTCAAGAAATGCCTAGCTCTGGCACTTGCACCAAAGATAACCATAGCAGGGCTCCGATGTGAACTAATAGCCTTTGATATAATTTACTAGGTGGTTGCTTTGCCAAGGACAGATATAGAGTTGAACCTAATATATCGATTCATTATATTTTATTGATTTTCGGGTTGGGATTATTTGTCACCGATTTTTAATTTAAAAATCATCTACCAAGGTTTCTTAAAAAACTTTGTTAACCTTTATTTATTAAAAAATAAAAATTTCGAAATCGTATAAATATAATATAGAGATCTGAAACAATTGTCTTTACATGTGCATTTCTTGGATATGGCTAGAGCCTAGCGCCAGCACATGAAAACCGGATGTCCAAGCAGCAGCCACCCGTCGATCAAAGATTTGGTTCTTACAATCGGTCATAAGTGGTTCATTGCAAATAAAAATTAGTCACCATTTTAATATGGCAGCTCCACACACAACTTCCCTTAAAAGCTATTACCTGGGTTTCAAACTTGGCTGATAGAGGTAAAGGTAGCAACGATAGAACCACCATTAGTGGTGTATGTAAGCTGAGTAAACATTATACACAGAGGCTACCTCCACCTGGGGGATGGCTAAAGCTTTAAGTAATGAAGCTCCCAGCAAAATACATTTTTAGTGATGAGGAGCAACTTCTGGGGAAGCTTAGAAATGTCATGCTCTCAGGGTGCAGCCAAAAGACACACCAGGGAATCCTAACAGTAGGATTAGATTCCCATACTAAGCCAAGAGGTTAGTCTTCAGGGATGAATAATGGGTTTAACTTAAAGCCATGAGAATGATAATTATCAGAAATCCCTCTAGATAAAGCTCAGGAGATGTCACTCTTCAAAACAACAGAGACAGCCCTGGTAGGGTTCTGACCTAATAGGTTCATAGCCCACAATCCAACTTCCCAGTGACCTGAAGCCAAATGGTTGCTTCAGACCCAATGAGAGGTCAGTATTTGGAATTGGGGAAGACAACAGTCCAATAGAAAGGACAAGAATGAATAGAATAAGGTATTGTTTATTGTAGAATATTGTGATTATTATACATATGGGGAAAATGCACAAGGCCTGAGGGTGACATAGTGGCATGTTCCATGTGTGGTTCAAAGCCAAGGAATAACTTGTGCAGGGATCAGCAGGTTGATTTGGTAGCGCTCCTAATTAGGAGAAAGTGCTTACAATTCAATATTGCCATCAGATTGGCTCGTGCTTATTGTTTAGATACGTCAAGGAGCAACTCATCAACCACCTCCTGTGTATTGTAAAATACATTGTCATGAAAGTCTAGAAACTTGGTTACAACCCCCCCTTGCACCCTGCTTGTTGTCAGACACCAGGATTGGAGTCTTGAAGTCTGGGAAGGTCTGGACCCTCGCCTTTGTGTGGGGATGGCACAGCAGGGGGGGCAAGCAATTGTGGTGAAGCTTCTTGGTGTTTACTTGGGCATCTTCAAGCTGATAGATGTGATTGTCATAGACCATGGTTATCTTGAAGGGCCCCAGGTGGTTGGGTTCTAGCTTGGCTGAATTGGGGTTGAGGGTGTAGATGGGGTCACCTACGGCGTATCTGGCTGTGAGGTGTTTTGCCCCTTCTTCAATTTGTTTGTGTTTGATCTCCTGGGCCTTGGCACACCTTTGGTTCAGGGGTAGAGTTGTCAACGGGGAAGGTTCCTGGGAACTATAGAACTGTAGCTTCCCCTGTTCAACTCCTATCAGGCTGTCAGGTGTTCCAAAGGTCGGAAGCACTAGAGCTGAACCTGGTGCCATATTGATCCTTGCTCATTAGATAAAGTAGAGCAGTAGACAGGTGTTCAGTCCAAATGCAGTATTGGGGTGTTCCTGCAGAAGCTTGGAAATCAGTGAACCAATTGGGCAAATTTCAATTGCTCTACATGCCCATTGGCTTGTGGATGGTAGAGGTTATGACTACTTGTTGGAGGGTATTCTTGGCACAGTACGCCTCATGTCATTTCCAACAAGCTCAGGCCCACCATCTGTGATAAGATCATTTGAGTCACCCAAAGCAGGCCACAATTTCCTTGCCAATGAAGTGGGTGATGGTGGTGGCAGTGTGGTTAGTTGTTTGCCCATGCTGCAGCCCCACGTAGTGAAGTAGTCAATGGCAATTATGATGTATTCTTTTCCCAGTCTGTCTTTTGGGAGGGGCCCAATAATATTGAGGGCCTACTTTTTGAAGGGTTCCAGCGTAATAGGCAGGAAAGACTTGGGAGGTGTGGGATTTGGACATATTTTTTTCACACAACTTACACATGTTTCAAGGAGGTCCAAGATGTCTTGGCGCATGCGCAGCCACCAAATTTTTGTCAAAACAGCAGGCTCAACCCACCAGCAAGGGTCTAAGTAAGCAGGTTCAGGACCTGCAATCCAATTATCTAGTCACCCAAAGCCAAGTTAGGAATGCAAATTGGAATACCAAATACAATAACACAAACAGAAGCTGATCCTTTATGATGGATACCTTGTTTTGGCTCTTGACTCATTATCAGGGTCAAGACACCCTTCCTCCCATCCAGCGTGTGATCACCAAATCATGTTCCTGTTATCCTTGATTCACATGGAAAATATAATCACTACCTCACCAATAAAGATTATTATCTATCTTCTAAATATTTTCCCATGTGTAGCTCTGCTAAAACAGCACAGTTACAACATTGGTAGCACAGGTAGGTTCTTCATCCTACCTTGAAAATTTTTGCCTGTTACCTGCACACACCGCGGCCAACAAATCTTGACAGAATTATGTAATGGCCTCCTGCCTGACTGGACTCCGTACACCCCTGGTACCATCATACCTGATGGCTTTGTCCTGTACCAGAACTTTGTTAATCCTGCTACCTGCCTTCAACGCCATGTCTACACAAGGTTTCTTTCATGCTCTCTCCTCATGCTGCAACCCAGCCAACAAAACCACTATGTCTGTGCCACTCAGATGATAGCTCAAACCCCACCTAGGAACAGGTGTGACCGGCATATGGTGGGATCAATCTGCCAAAACAAACAGCATCAGATAGGGATCCTCCGTGGTTGCTGGATTGCAGTACCTCCATTCTTGACCGATGATCCACTGGCTCCCTGGAACAACAAGTGACTGAAAACACACCAACAAGAGCTTCTGGGATACCTTTAAGCAAGACTTCCTGGCAAGATTTGTGGCACAAAGATACAGCGCTCATGATCATGAACCATGTAAAGAACCTGACCCAGACAGGCACTATGAAGGAACTCACCTGCACCTACAAGGAACCCTGTCTTTGTGCACCATCTGACATGGCTTTTAACACCCAGTCACACCCTCATGTAATACAACGCCCTCAAGCTGCATGTGATGAGGCATATGAACCTGGATCAGGTGACCAACCTGCAAAGCTTGTATTTTAAAGCAGAAAAGAAGAACAAACCTCCAACACACTTCATAAGGCACAAACTGGGAAGCAAGAAAGACCCAAGGATTCCCATCCAGGCATACCCTCCTCTCAACCACCTCCTGGAGGCAACAGGAACAACGCCAACCACAAACCCACGGGTTCAAATACTCAGTATGCTTCGTTCAGTTACGTATTGCTGTGTTTACTGCACCTGTGTGGTTTGACATGGGACAAAATTGCTGACCAATTACAATTTACACAAGACATCATAATGCAGGAATTCAATAACATAATTAATAAGGAAAACCTGGCCCTGGGACAGCCAAGAAGCCAGAAGGCCCCAGAGTCTCAGATCAGTAAAGGTCTACCCAATTATGCTTGATCTCCTGAACCAGGACCCCAAGCTTCCTCTAACCCAGGTCAAGAAGCAACTTGTGCACCATGACATTTGGGTGTCTGAGCGCATGGTGCAGCTCTGGATGCACAGGAAAGTGGCGTCAATCAGGGTGTTGACCTATTTTTGGCGGCAATCAATGAAATGGTAGCAAGTGTTGAAACAGCAAGCTTGACCTGCTAGCAAGGTTCCAAGTAAGCAGGTTTGTGACCTGTAACCCAATTGTCTATTCACCTGAAGCCAAGTTAGGAAGACAACTCAGATTTCCAAATACAATAACATGAACAGAAGCTGATCACTCCCAATGGATGACTTGTATTGGTGCTTGACTATTTACAAGGATCAAGCCACCCCCTTCACCCATCCCACTGTGTGATAAGCCCAATCATGTTCCTGTTATCCACAATTTGCAACAACTATATAGCTCAATATCTCTCAATAAAGAATATATCTAGTTTCTAAATATTTTCCCCTTGTAACTTGGCTAAAACAGCACAGTTACAGTAGCAGAAGTAGGTTTTACATCCTACTTTATTCCCCAAAATTCCGCCTGTTGCCTGTACCCACTGCAGTCAACAAATCCTTGATAGAATTATGTCTGGCCTCCTGCTAGACTGGACGCCGTACACCCCTGGTACGGAAATACCCAATGGCTTTGTCCTGTACCAAAACATGGTGATTCCACTCTCCGCCTTCAACGCCATGTCTGCACAAGGGTTCTTCCATGCTACCCCCGCTATGCCTTGTCTGACTGATGAGAGTACCATGCCAGCCTACGTAGCCCAAAGACTTTGAAGCACTGCTTTGGAACCTTTTTCAGGAGCCAACAACAATAATGCCGCGGCATGGATCCAATCTGCCCAAAGCAAGCTAGCTCAAATGGAATGCCCACAGAGATTCTGGATTGCAGAAATCTCCATTTGGTTGACTCACAACGCTGGCACCTGGTGCAACAAGTGGCATGAAGAACATACTGAGAATAATTGGGACACCTTCAAACAAGACTTCTTGGCAAGATTTGTGCTGAAGGACACCGCATTCATGATCATCCGCCAAGTGAAGAACTTGACCCAGACTGGCACCATAAAAGAGCTTACTTGTGCCTACAAGGAACTCTGTTACGCGCCCCCTCTGACATGGCTTTTGACACTCCACCCACCCACCTCATGTACTACAACGCGCTCAAGTTGCACGTAATGAGACATGTGAACCTGGATCAAGTAACTAACTTACATAGCCTATACCGCAAGGCAGAAAAAGCAGAACAAACATCCAACGCTCTCCACAAGGCACAAACAGGAAAAAGAGAATAACCCAAGGATTCTCACCCATCTGGGCGCTCCAACAGATCACCCCCTGGGAACAACAACAGCAATGCAAACCACAAGCCTGCAGGTTCAAATGGACACAGGAACAGGAAAAACAGTCAGTCAAACTGGACCCATTTCTGTGTCACTACCACTCAGGATAACCGAGACAAGGGAAAAGCCCAGGGAGAGCACAAAGCAAGCCAAGCTCTCACCAGACTATTCCTGACTTGCCCAACAATAAATACCGTCCTGAGGATGTGGATCAATTCCCAATGATTCAAGTATCCTTGGAAGACCCAGTACTGTACACCATTGCCAGACACCCAAATAAACCAATGTCTTACCCTTTCCGTTTTTGAAGTTACACGGGCTCAGCACTCCTGGACTCGGGCGCAGATTGAACCCTGGTCAACAGCATCTTTTTAGATAAGTTCAAGTTAGCCACTAATCCTTTGCGGATTAAAAACATGGTTTTAGCTGACAAACATCACATTGCCGTGACACAGGAAACTGCCCCCTTCTCTGTCATATTAGAGAACCTACATTTCACCATCCACAGTCCCGTCATTAACTTTCCCAAGTTTGAAATTGTACTGGGACTGGACTGGCTTCAAAAGAACAACCCTCATGTATACTGGGCAACCTTGGTAATGACCATCAAATGTGAAGGTGTCAACCACTAGATCTACCCTGACTCAGTAGACCAACTCCTGCGCAACCATGTCTTTGTACATATCACAAAGACCTTGGAAAAACAGGAGAGCCTCAAGACAATTGACTGGGACTCCTGCTAGTACAAGATTATCCATTTCAAAGATCACCAGGACACCACCACACCTCAGGATTGTGAAATTGTAGCTTGTCACCCAGAAATCTTTAAGGAGGCTCTACCTGGGTTGCCACCAGAGAAACACATCCAACACTTCATTCAACTCAAAGGAGCGGTACCTAAGGCGCAGCCCATTTATTGCCTCACCCCAAACAAGGACAATGCCCTGTGTGCTTACCTCAAAGAGTCATTAGAGAAAGGATTTATCCGCCCCTCACAGTCTCCTTTTGGTGTTGCTGTATTCTTTGTAGCAAAGAAAGATGGTACCCTAAGTGTCACAGACTACTGAGCCCTAAATGAAGTTACCATCAAGAATTTTTACCCACTACCACTCATCAATGCCTCTTTGATGCCTTGGGTGGTGCTACGGTCTTCTCCAAGATTGATCTGACTGCAGGCTACAACCAGATCTGTATCAAGGAAGAAGACATCCCCAAAACAGCCTTCTGCACCAAATACGGCTTGTACAAGTGTGGTACTCAACTTTGGTATGACAAACACCCCGTCAACCTTTGTGACCTTCATGAACAAGATGTTTGCTCCTCACATTGGCAAACATTCCCTGGTATACCTGGACAACATCATTGTCTACAGCCCCTCAGTGGAACAACATCACAAGGAATTAGAGGCAGTCTTTGCCACCCTAGCGCAACATAAGCTGCTAGCCAAGCCCTCCAAGCGCCAGTTCTTCCGCAAACAACTACCCTTCTTGGGACACATAGTTTTGAAAGACAGCATTAAACCTGAGAGCCAGAAGATCCAGGCTATTTAAAAAATGCCACCGCCAAAGGACAATTCAGAACTCTGCACATTCCTGGGGATGGTTGCTTATGTACAACAATTCATAACCAACTGTGGCATCCTGACTGCACCCCTGTCTGCCATTACTGGCGCTAAACCCAAGTTAGTATGGACCCCAACAAGACCTTTGCTTCAGACGCCTTAAAGAGAAACTCACAACAGCACCCATCCTTTAATACCCCAAACATGATGGGGAATATCAAATGGAGACAGACGCCTCTGACGCATCCATTGGAGGAGTACTACAAATCAAAAACAATGATGGTGATTTCCTACCCATGGCTTATTAATCATGCAAGTTGACAGATGGCAAGTGCTGGTATCCCATACATGACAAAGAGCTGTTGGAAATTGTGCACTTCCTAGTCAAATGATGTTGCTACCTAGAACAACAGGAGGAGTTCACAGCATTGACCAACCACAAGTCGCTTATATACTTCAAAATGCAAGCAAACTTATCCTGTTGTCAAGCCTGCTGGATGGAACTCCTGGAGAGATTCAACATGCTCATACAATATAAGCCTGGCCCAGAGCTCGCAATGGCAGACACGCTGTCACACCTATATGTCAGAGCCACAAGGGGCAAGAATGAGCTCAACCCAGACTGGCCTCTCTTGGTGTTGTGTACAAAAGACAAAGTATTTCCCCCCAGTACTACAGATATCACAAGAGAAACTGTCATTAAAAATGAGCACCTATTTGCCAACGTCTATGAAAACCTACACCGCAAAATTTCCAACAGGACAACCTTCCCATACATTCCCACACATCAGCAAGTAAATACCATCTTGCGCTATCACAGAAACCTGGGCCATACAAAAAGTCATAACCTCTACAAATTCCTAAAACACAAGGCCTGGTGGCCAACCTTATATTGAGATGTTAAGGAGGTCTTGGACCAATGCAAAGTATGTGAAAAATTTGCAAGTAGTGAGATCTCACCTAAGTCAGTACTACCCATCCACACACAACTACCATTTAAATTATGGGCCCTGGATAATTTGGGCCTATGCCCAGAAAACATAATGACAAAAAGTACATTATTACCACCATCAACTTTTCCACACAGTGGCTAGTAGCCCAAGCAGTTAAAACACATACTAGCAATGACTTACAACACTTCATAGGAAAAGAAATCATCAGCAAGTTTGGAAAGCCAGAACTCCTGATAACCAACGGAGGCAAGGAATTGACCTCTGAAGATACCAATGTATACCTCACCAAAAATGGGTTCCAGCACACAGTGACAACACCTTACCATCCTCAGGCCAATGGACATGTGGAGCATCTGAATGGCAGCCTTGTGAAAGCCTTGGCCAATGCTGTGAATAATGGCATTCACCATGTTTTGATTTCGCCTTTGGTGGACCATTCCAAAGACAAATCTCTTGCTTTTGCTTTTGACTCTTGAAATGAACTGGCTTCCGCTTCAGGAAATATGATTGTTTGGTTTCCTGACTCTGTGCAACTCACTTGCCCCACTCATGCTTGTGGCAAGTGATCCTACCGTTCTGGTAGTGTTTTGTGGTATTCTCCATCACTATATATTCCATTTCCATATTTACCAATAAAATTAAGTTCTATTCACATTTTTGTCTTTGTGTCTTCTGTACTTCCGCGCCTCTCTCTAGCCACGCCTAGTAGAGATTATTCATCCAGGGTTGCAAGGTAAACGCAATTGCCTTCCCTGTCATCTAACCAAGACTTAGTACAAATACAATCCTAAGGTTAGGATTCCCCATTGTGTGTCTGTGCCGCGCCTCAGAACACAACAGCCAAACTCACCGCTGGGAGACCTGAGGACTAGTACAAGCAGCTAACAACTGCATTACTTGTATGCCAGACCTGTGTGAACAGATCCACTGGCAAAAGCCCCTTCAAGTTAGTTTATGGAACACAGCCCAATATTATCTAGGAACTATCAGGACCTAAGCTGGAGATTCCAGACAAGGCTCCTCCCTGCTCAGATCCCCAGGTTATACAGGCCAATAGCAACCAATTGGAAAAGGAAAAAAAGCGTCTACAAAAGACCTCTGCCCCCATCAAAGACAGATATGAGGTTGGCGACAAAGTTTGGGTCATGAATACTGACAAAAGTAAATTGCAACCAGAGAAAGTTGGCCCTGCCATCATCCTAAAGGTAAAAAGAAACAACACTTACCTTGTGCAAGGGCTTGGGAAACGTAAAAAAGACAAAGTCCTCCACCATGATTGCCTCATACCCTGCAAGGCAAGACAAAAGCAACAAGAGACTGTGTTACCCGCCACCAAACAACAGTTAGTCCAGTATGGCGCCCAGGCTCCCAACAACCTCCCTGACGGCCTGCCCCCAGAGGAGGCCAACCCTCAGCCAGGGGGGTGTTGAAACAGCAGGCTTGTTCTGCCATCAAGGTTCCAAGTAAGTGGGTTTGTGGCTGCAACCCAATTATCCATTCACCTGAAGCCAAGTTAGGAAGACAACTTGAATTACCAAATACAATAATATGAACAGAAGCTGATCCTTCCCGGTGGGTAGCTTGTTTTAGCGCTTGACTCATTACAAGGATCAAGCCACCCCCTTCACCATCCAACCGTGTGATCAACACAATCATGTTCCTGTTATCCTTGATTCACAATAACTATATAATCACTATCTCTCAATAAAGATTATTATCTAGTTTCTAAATATTTTTCCCTTGTAACTCTGCTGAAACAGCACAGTTACAACACTAATAATATTGTTATTATAAATCTTATGAGAGGATATTGAAATAAGTGAATCACAAGGAAAAATATTTTATTTGAAGTGAAAATATCAAACCACTAATATAGCTTATTAAAAATTATTGTTATTTAAAGCCTTTGGGTGCATATTTGAGTTTTTATTTTGCTTCCACAGTGAGTAGACCCTCAGGGTGACAGATCACTGTTGGACAAGAACATCAGGGATTAGGCCCACCATCCTGAGTTGCAGTTCCACTCAACAGGTTTCCCCTGTGATCAAGTGAGTTGAGACCTTGGTGCACTACCTCAAAGGGCTCCAGCACGTGCAGAACGTGCTTGCCTCAAATAGTGTTATTGTATTTTGACTCTTTGATCAATGTAGTTATAAATAACTAACACTTATCTAGACCACATGCAACAAACGTCTCAAAGAGACAACCCCCAAGAAAATTTAATTCATGCTTTACAGTGACACCCAACAGTTAATTCATGCATCATATCCTTAGGAAGTCCAACTGTACACACCATCTTTTACACTGTTCTTTTTACTAGTAAGGCATTAATTAAATTATCATAGTAGAGGGCCCCAAGAAGGCAACAGTTTATAACCACCTCCACCCCTTGGAGGCATCTTGATTAGGTGGCCTCGTTGTGTTTGGTACTTTCTCAGCGGGGCAGGAAGATATTCTGCCAACTGATTTTCAGAAAAATTTGATCCAACTATAATTTTCTTCATATGTAAATTTTTTAATTTGTAATAATAAAAAATACAAACATACATAATAAAGAAAGCATTTTTTATAAAAGTTATTTTTTGAAACTTTCAATATTCTTATTTTATTTTCTAGCTGTAAAATTTAATTCAATCAGCTTTTTTAAAAAGGTAAAAGGTAAAATTAATCCTCTTAAATACAAAAAAATATAATTGATGTCAAAACAACAGGGTCAGCCCCCTGGCAAGATTCCAACTAAAGGGGGTTCAAGACCTGCAATCCAACTTATCAACAACCCATAGCCAAATGCAGAAGTTGACTCAAATTTCTAAATCCAGCAACAAGACCAAATGACAATCCCTCCACGGGGGTGACTTGATTCGGTGCTTGACTCACTATCAGGATCAAGCCATCCCCTTAATCATCTAACTAAGTGATCTTCACAATCATGTTCCCTCTAGCTGATTCACAATGACTATATAACAATTATCCTTCAATTAAGAATATTATCTAGTCTCCAATTGTTTTCCCCTTGTAACTCTGTAAAACAGCACATTTAAAGCATTAAAAATAATTATATGTGTGAAGAATAGATTTTGTTAATAAATATATTACATTTAATTTTTTGATTTATTTTAAAATTGAAAAAATTATATATGAAGAAAGTTATAGCTGGATCAAATTTGACTGAAAATCAGTTGACAGAAAAATAATTGTCGGAATATCTTCCTGTCCCTTCTCAGCCTACAGATACCACCAATGATGGTTTTGTAAGCTGTTACCTGACCTCCTAGGAGGTCACAGTTTGACACCCAAGCAATGCTTCTGAGAAAATTTGAGCAAATTGTAATGGTGGAGTTGCCGCAAAATGTGAAAGTGTTCATTAAATGAGGTATAAAATACTAAATGCTCAAAGAATTGAGAATTAGTAAAAATCATAAAGTTGAAATATGCAGGTAAAAACATCCAAGCAAAGGCATTGGTATAGTGCAGCCTAAGATAACTAAAACAGACAACAAAAAAATCAGAGATTGGGAAATAGTCCCTGAATTTTGCAAGTATAGAATCTTGAAAATTGGTTTGACAATTTCCTCAATTTTGAGATTGAGAGGGTCAAATAACAGGGCAGAGGCCGCAGACACTGCAAAATCAACGCTACAGCCAGCAAGATATCTCACAGGCATGTACACAAGGAAAAGCTCCATATTCTGTAAAATCTGTAAAACTTAAAACTGTGAAACTAGTGGTAAGTTATGATGTTTATTGAACTACTGCAGTAGTTCTGGTAAATTTTCAAGTGATATTGGGCTTTGGAATAATGCTGATGTGGCAGGGGGAATTCTTGTCACCAGGCCTCCAGGATTGACCAACAATTGTGTGACATAATAAATTGATTTCTGGGCCAAAAAACATCAAATTACCTGGTTTTTGGGCCTTCAATAGCAGCTTTTTGGGTCCTGTTTGAAGGTGCACCTGCTTGGCCACCACACACTTCCTGTCAATTGCTTGATCCAGGTCAGTGTAAGTCTTCATTGGTGTTCTCTGACTGCAAGTTTATTTTTGTTGGGTTTTCTTGGGGCAAGTGATGCCAACCAAGATGTCTTTATCCATGACACAAATGATATCTGCACCCTCTTTGGACCCAATTTCCTTTGCAATCACCCACTTTTAATTGATTGTTAGATTCAAATATATGTTTGCTTCAAGCAGGCAGGTTTTCTGGGTGGGTTTCCCTGGATGGCAACACTTTTTCCTGGTCACATATGGGAAAACTATGTCTGTGGCAAAAGAAATAATATATAAATAATTTAAATTAAAACATTTTTAGAAAACACCTAAATAGTTTTGTTTGAAGTTAAAAATGTATAAAAATATAAAAAAACACATATCTAGAATGAAAAATACATAGTAATTTCAAATCTGCAATACAAATGTGGCAAATTAGCAGCAAAAAGGTTATGAAAAGTTCTAAATTCAATATTCTTTTCAAAGACCACTCCACCAATAAAAACACCCTGCCAGTTGCATATGGGCCCTACAAGTGTGAAAAGCCGCAAAATGAGGCTCAAACTGCCCTTGAGGCCTCCCCCTTGCAGCTGCCTAGCAGCACAGGACTCAGTTCAAACCTGGGACCATTAAATGAATTAATATGAGTCTTTTGGTTTGATTTGGGCTTAAAACTCTTCTAAACCCAGTAAAAGATCTCAAAATATAAAATAATTAGGCTCAGCTCAAAGGGGCCAACCCAGTGAAATCAATGGCTGCTGTGGAAAGCCCTCAAGGACTAAATTTAGGTATCAACTTGGGCCCAGCTACAGGACATCTTCTTTAGTCTGTTCCTAATTTAGATGAATTCCCCCCCTGGCCAAGAGGTCCTCCCAATGTAGAAAGTGCCCTCAAATGCTCTCTAATTATTGAGGAAGAAACCATTTATCTCTCAATTCAGCCCCCATATTCAGGAAAGAGAATTCAGCTAAAGCCTTCCCAGAGATTTTGGAACAGCATATTTCAGAAGAAGCTCCAATTATTTGCCAAGATCTAATAGCCTAGAAAAATCCCATCACAGACAAGCCTGAAGAGTCTGGAGGCACAGCTTCTGAACATAAAATCCCTAATTTGTAAAGTTGCTTCCCCTTTGGCCCTAGATAAGACCTTGTTACCAAGACAATCAAAAAATTCCCTCAATACCCTGCCAAAGATTTGATTTCTCTAGGAGATCTGGCCCATACAATTAACAAGAGATTTTTATTATATTACCCCTCCCAAAATTCCCCCACACTACCCTAATTCCCTTACACAACCATGGAGAAAGGCTCAATTAGTTTGGACTACTTGCTGGCCTAGCCTGCCCTCTTTTGAAGCAAGCTAGGCACAGCCAATCTGAAGCTTCCCACAACACACCTCAATTAAACCCAGATTTTCTAGTGTCAGCTTCAAAAATTCAAATAGGCACTCCCAGCCAATCAAAATCCACTATTGAAATTTCACCAAAAAATTCCAGCCCCCCTGATACAGGGCTGAAAATTTTAGTTGTCAACTAATCAGGGGGCTACATCATTTGTGTTAGGTCTCAGGTTGAAATGTTTCCCTCAAATAACAAGAAGGTCTTCTGAGTCCCTGCTTACCAATTCTTATAATAAAGGTTTTAAAGTCTTTAATTTTACTGTTTTGGGGGCTTTATCTTAGAGTCCTTTATTGCCTTGAACTTTTAGTGTTAAAAACTGGGCTATATTACCTTAAGTATCCCTTTGGTTGCTTCTGGAAGTCCTTTTTGTCCTCCTAGTGTAAGTGTTAGTATACCACAACACTCTTTACCTTCTTTTGCTTTTGTTTTTTAAATTTGAGTCCAAACTTAAGTTTAAGTTAGTTCTTTTTATAATTACTTACTTAAAGTTTGAAATTTTTTTGTTTTCCACATCTGTTTCCACTTTGGGTTTGATTTTGCTATACACAAGGCTTACCTCCCAGCTTCCCTGGTGTCTTGTGTTCCCTCTGTCTTACGTAAGAGCCCAGATTCTTTGTGGCATCCCCACATTTCATCTATTTTACAAGTTTCAATCCATCCAATTTCAAAAAAGTCCCCTGAATCTCTGAGGAAATTCAAATATGTTGTTTCTTCTGGTGAAGTTCTTAGTCTTTACCTAAGCTCCTGTACTGTTCTTGGTTCTGAATACCTTCCCAGACCTGTGATTGAGTTTATCTTCTTTAGTCCAATCAGTGGTGGAAGATTTTAATAATCTCCTGTACATTCTGGATGTCATCCCAGGGTGATCTTGGGACCTGCTGTCCACTTGGAAATACCTGATGAAGAGGCTTACTTCCAATGATACAGAGATCCCCTGTTAAAGTTGTGTAAATCATCTCAGGGTGGAAATGAAATTGGTGAGGGTATAATCCTCACACTACCATCAAGACCGCCATAAGAAAGGTACACTGAAACTTCAAACCAATAAATCTGCAAAGGGTAGGCAGAAAATGAGCCGCAAAAATGAGCATTAACACTGCAAGTAAAAAACGCAAATGGGAAACAGAAAAGTGATGATTACTTGACAAATGGAGTTAGAGAGACATGCGTTTTCACAGACAATTTTTGCAACCAAGACAAGAGGAGGCTGGAGTAGGAATTAATGAGAGGACTTGGTGCCTCATATACTTGGACAATTTGACAAGTTTACTGAGAATAGGGATAGTCTTTATTGCAGGTAGGTAAGAATATCTGAAAACACGTTTTCAGCTTGGGTGTAAGGTCTTGCCCATAATGGTGCAAGGTTATAAACTAGAGTGTACAAGGCATTAGGATTCAAATTTAAAAGGTATAAAAATGTAGGAACTGTCTGTAAAATAATCTTACAGAACCCTGCTGAAAACCTATATTGGGTTACAAAAGGAGTAATTGAATTTAATAATCCTAAGCAAAGAAGATAAAATAAGGTGTTTAATAGTGAACAATTTGTAACTAAGGGAATGTTGATATTTGGATAATCTCCATCAGCAAATTGATACATATAACTATTGATAAATTCCTTAAGGGAAAATAATGGATACAACACGCCTAAGGCTTGTTGTTTTACAAGTTCCATTTGTAAGAGAAAAGAAAGACTAAACTTCAAAATGAATTTCAATAAAAATGTATAAGTTTCTAAAAAAATAAGATCTTAAGTTAAAATTTGGTAAAGATTTGAAGGGTAGAAATCACTTAGAATTTTGGCTTAAAGCCTACTCTTCAAAAGCTCTTTATTTATAGAGAAAAAAGCCTTTTCAGTTGAAGATTGATAACCAGGGAGGAAGCAGCCAAGAAGAGGAGCAACTGGGGAATTTTGGAGATGACCAGGAAAAGAAAGGAGAAACAGAAGACCAGTTTGAAAATAGATCTGCAATGTGAAGCTGGGGAGAAGCGGAAACTCTGTAACCAGGAGCTTTGAAAGGTAAGCAAAAATTAAAATTCTCTAACTTTAAAGTAGAAAATATATAAGCTAATATAATAGCTGGAAGAAGATCTCAACAAATTCAGCAATTCAAACGCAAATTGACGTAAAACAAGGTAAAATCTTAAAGTAATTAATTATTAACTCTTTAAATCAAAATTTCAAATATTAAAAAAATAGATGAAAGATTAAAATAAAGCAAAAACAAATAAAATCCTAGGAAACCTGCCCTTTGAGGCAGGGCTTGACATTGGGAGAGGGGAGTGTTAAGAGGGTCTTTCAAACCCGCTCTAGCCTCTTATTAGTTGGTGAGAAAAGTTTTCATCTCCTTTGCCAACTTTTTAAAATCATCATTTATGATGTCATAATCTGGTTCCTTTGGGTGACTGGACAGTCAACTGCTATTGTGTAAGGGGTGAAAATATCTCAATTTCAATGAAGCAAAATTCTCAGGGGCAAATCTTACAGGCTCTATGACCTCTTTCATAGGAGCAGCCAATACTAATTTTTATCAATAACCTGATTGAAGTCACCCCCTGATTTTAAAGGTTTGGCAGCCTTTTTTTTTTGTGTGGCACTTTTTATTAGGGCAATCAATCCCAGCCAAAAAATTCACTATTGTTACATCACCTTTGCACAATTGGTTTCTGAAGGTTACCCTCCTGAAGTGGCTCTGAATTTCTACCCTCCCCTTGAGGAAGATATATCCACTCCTAAAGAACTTATATTGCCTCTAGTGTTTGGCCCTGTTTGCACTTCCTGGTTGCTGACTGGTATACTGTTGATGGGATTGAATGCCTACCTTTGCCAGCTATCACCCTCCATGTCCTTATGGACTCCCATTTGAGCAACTATCTCAGTGTTGTACTGGGTGACATCTTGGTGGCTCTTCTCTCCAGGATGGGAGCTGAGCTTAGTTAGTTTAGCTCCCCTCTATCACAAAATTCTCATAATTAATAGTTGTCATTTTCTAATAAAGATTTTTATGAGCCTTTGGTTCATCAAACCCATCCCCTATTTTCTAGTAGCAAATCCACCTTACATCACTCTTTCAAACCCAAGTCCTTGAGAAACTTGCCTCCTTGCCAGCCATTGACACTACATAAATAAAAATTAGTGTCAGCTACTCCTTTTACACCAAGCTCTCTCTACCTGAAATTCCATTAGAAAAATACAAAGGTCCTCAATCCTGGGGCATACACAACAACAAGCAGTTCATTCCACACAAGGCCTTCATAGACAGCAAGCCTACTTCATAGTGGTTCATGCCCACCTCTTCTCTGACTCCTCCACCAATTACACAGATGGTAAATGCTCCTGCTACTGACAGCTTATCCCCCTATTGCTTCCTTTATATCCAATCCTATTATACTTGACAGTTATCAGTCTTATTAGATCCATGACTCCAACCTGAGGAAATAATCCCCTTGAGCCACACAACCTCCTAAATTATGAAGTAAGGAGTAGCGGTCTATATGGCCCTGCCATTTCAATCCTCCTCTGTGGCTCTGCCAACTGGATAATCCCACAGTTGGTGGGCAGTTCCTGATAGAATCTAGAATAGATCCAGTTTAGATATACTATCTATAAACTGGAACCTGCAATATATACCTGAAATAATTAAATAACAGAGAGAAGATAGAAATTCTAAGCTTAGAATAAGATAGATATAATATAAAGAAGAACTTATCAGGGAAAGAGCCAAGATAATGATGGAAGGAGCAACAGAGATGGCTTGCCAGTATCCAGGTGTATGCTTCTTAGGGTAGTAGGAAACCAATGCCTTGCATAGACTTTTTAACCATTCAGAATTTTTCTGCTTGGGTGATATCCTTATCCTTTATCCCAGTAATCATCAGAATAGCATAGACAGCCTTCAGTGTCATGAACATCAGATGTCACCTTCCCATGGATCAAAACACTGGTCACAAGTCAAACTCTGACCTGCCCAACCTGCTGCCTGGCTGCCCAGGAGACCAGGCACCCAGCTGCCTGTTTTTTTTGCAGCTTGTACCACCCTAAAGTTCCCCAGGATCCCCCTACATAAAAAGGAGCCCCACCAGCCCGTTCAACAATACTGCTGGGCCAGCGCACAGCACCACGCTTATGCAGAGGTAGCATCCTCCGTTATTAGCTCCTCAGTGTTTCTCCCAGGGGGAAGCAGCCAACAATAACAGCTAAGAATACTGCCAGCTGGCTGCTGCTGGTTCAGATACTAACTGATAGCCCACCCAGGATAGAATTTGATAAGAAGGGATCCTATACTCCATCTTGTAAAGCCCACCAGTGCAGGGCCTCCCACGTGGGTGCCATTCTGCCACCCCAGACTCAAGCCAGCCAGCCTACATATACCCAACTCTACAGCCCAGATCCCTAGACTCAAAGCCTGATCATAAGGGTATATAAGCCAGGGCCCCTGCTCCAGGCTTGACGGAAATTCTTAAATAAGAGGTGCTATTAACCGCTGGTTATGAAGGCTTACTATATCTAACCTGAGTGATCTGCCATGTAATGTTTGTACCTGCTGGCAGTGAGGGTTGGGGGCAGACCATAAAGCACTAGGGCTGTGGTCTCAGCTGTGGTAAGATCATGGTCTATGCATCATCCAACTGGTTACCATTAACCATCCCTGGGAGATCAGGGGGAGGGATCAACAAAATGCTGCAAAGCAGCCAATCAAACCAAACGGCCAGAGCTGCTAACCAATTTTGAGCAGTGTTAGATCTGAGGGTGATGACCAGAGTCTTTTATAGCTATTGCAACTGTTTAAAGGAGGGATGGGTTTGGGGCAAGAGGTTGGGCCTCCAAAACAAATCTGCTAAGGGTATGTGGGATATGGATGCATTTCTTGAGGCAGGGAAGTCTGGACATACTTTAATGGACATAATTAGAGGGGAACTGACTCAACTAAAATTGAGGAACTGGTCTTGGATGCACATAACACTGCTCCTGGCCGCCTGTGCATGTGATGTTTAACCAGGGGTGTCCCTTGGGTGGGGTAGTGTAAGAGAGGGGGCTAGACTAACAAAGTCTGGCTCCCATCCTGGTGGGACCAACCACCAGGATGCCCTCCAGTGCAAGACTGGGATAGCCACTCAAAGGGGCCTCCCAAAGGAGCCTGGATGTGAAAGGGGAGGGAAGTATGCATCCAAATCCATGACCATGGCTCCAGTAAGTAATCACAGAGAGCGATCCCGAGTGAAAGGGGCCTCTGTATTTGACTCAGGGATTTGGCGCAAGGGGGAAGGATTGACCAAGTCAGAAGAAGGAGTTTCAGTAGTCACAGATTCTAAAGGTGGCAACAACTCTTCAAGATGAGAAGACAAACAAGAGAAAAAACCATAGGATCCCAGTTTGATGGGAATCTGGGTGAGATGCTCAATTACATTTGCAAAAAGACCAGGAATAAACTCAGAAGATCAAGAAATCAAGGAAAGTTTGCTCCAAAAAACTGGGTTTGAGGACCAGAACAAGAGGGAAATAGGCACCAGTATCCACACAGCCATCTTGTACCAAGGTGACAACATGATTTCAGCGGCTGCCCTTCTTTTGCTAAGACTACTGGGTGGACGGACCAGGTGCACAGGTAAATAATAGGAAATGATCCAAATTAATATACTTGGAACAATTCCCAACAAAAAAACAACAGGCAGGCGGGCCAGAGAAAGCAGGAGGCGGGGACGACAGCAGGAGTTGGGATAAATATCTTTATTGTTAAATAAACTTTAAAATACAAAAGATTTGCAAAGTCAGGAGTTTATTCAACAATTGGAATTGGTAAGCAAGGGACCTGACAGCCCATGCTTCCATTTTATGCAAAGGGGGGTGATAGGACGGGAGGGGTTATGAAAGGGGCTATTGGAGTGCAATCTAAAGGGGAGCCTATTAAAGAGTACTAGCCAATCTTATCTTGGTTTGAGGCCCAGAAAATAGGGGCCGCGGGGCCAGATGTAAGACTCAGCCCCTTAATTGGCTAGGAGCCTTCCGAGGACTCAGGGTACACATTTCCCCTAATGCCTTCCTCTGAAGTCTCCACCGGAGAGCTCCAGAACCCAATTGTTTTGGGCCAGGGGACTCCCAGGCTGGAGGAATTAGCTACCTGGGACACCACTGGTCACAGGTTTTGGTACCCAATTTCCCCAGGCTGCAGATTTGATCTTTCTAACTTCATGTGGCCTGCATTTTTTGTTGGTTTGCTAATTTTTTCAGGACCGGGCGACACCAGGACAACAAGCAATCCAACCAAATTAATGTCTCTTCCGCAGTTGGAGGGGACTCCAAAGGGGAAATGAGAACTTCAGCCAGGAAGGCCAACACAAAGCGTTTGTCTACTGTGTGAGCCAAGTCCTCCAGGTTTTGGAGGGGTTTTGCCTGCATGCAGGCCACCTTTTTTGATGGTCTGGGAAATACATCCCAATCCAGGGCCAAAGGTGGGCCACAGAACTTTACAGGTAGGTGGGGCATCTTTGAAATAATTCTGCGAGTAATAGTGGGAGGGCTTGCCTTGGGCTTTTTCAGGAAATCTTTGGATGAATATCCAGGAGTAGTTTGGCAGAGCTCTCCAAGCATTATGGTGAGGGTCAAAGTGGAGGCCCAAGAGGGAGGTGTAACTTTACAGCTCCAAAATAAATATCATCTTATTTGTATTCTTGTCCTTTTGATTTTAATGTTGTCTTCCCTAATCTAATACTGAACTATAATAAGTTCAGTTGCAACAGTAACTCTGCTGATCCAGCACAGTTGACTTGGGGATAGGTTTGGAGATGCTTTTGAGCTTGGCAACTGCTCTGGTCCCCCAACAGCTTCTATGGGTAGGATAGTTGGGGGTTCTTACCTGATGTAAACTCCTTCTTCTAATTCTATGCTATGGTTACTTGACCCTTGGAAAGGCTGATCACTTCTGATTATAATGATGATGGTTGGGTTCCCTTTGGGGGGGTGTTAGCTGAACGGTAACCTGAGCAACTTCCCCCAAGAGCTCGGCGGTTTAGTGATGTATGTGATGGGGTGCTTATTATGTTAGTTTCTAATTCTCAGAGGTCGGGGTGGCAGGGATTCTCTACTCACTTAATCCTAGTCAGCCCAAGCTGGGTTCTCAAGGTAAGTCTAAAGTGGATAGTTGAGCTCTAGGAACTTGGCTATGTTGGCGTATTTCCTCTCTGGGGTTCGGGTATACGGGTTATAAGTTTCTTCTGGCCGTTAGACGGGATATGGAAACTGGTGCAGACGTATGGGGGCTGCTGGTGATACCATTTAAAAGTCATGGATGGATGGGCAGTTGGGGTATGGCGCTTAAATCAGCGAGTCGTAGCCCTTTTGGGGGTTTAACCCCTGCAGCTTGGCTGGATAAGGAGGGTAGGGAATGTTTAGGTTGTAAACTTATTCTTCGATTTTATGCCGTGTTTGGTCCATGGAAGGGTGGCGGGGTTTAGAATAGTCGAGTGTTTAAAGTAAGTTGACCATTTCTCCTCTTAATGAGGTTGGGTAGGGTTAGGGGTTGATTTATAGTTTTAGAAATGTCGTGTGGAGATATATAGGGTGGGCTGATAAGAATTTAAATTGGTATAATATGTTGGTTATATCCTTAAAGCAGGATAAATATATGCGGATTTAAAAATATGTTTAAATTCGTCTTATTTGATTTTGCAGTATGGTGAAAGGGAGAACTAAAGTAAACTTTTGTTAAATAACAGTTTCATCTTTTCTAGCATCTTTGGAAGATGCAAGCTTGGTTTCTTTATGATTAAAAATAAATTTTGGTTTAGATTTTATGGGGGATTGGAAGAGTAAATTTTAGCAAATAGATTTTTGTAGATGCGAATAAAAGGCTAGGAGGAGCGTGTGGTTGAGAATTTATGGATTGAAGTGGATAATTTTGTTCAGCATGCTGGCTGTGTAGACAAAGAAGCCTTGGTGGGGAGTTGAGTTGTGGGAGTTGAAGTGGATGACAGCTGCTTTCATCAGTTCCAGTTCCAGAGGGGTTAGATGGGCTTGGTTGCGGAACAGAAACGTGAGGCATTGGGAAAGCTTGCCAAGGTAGTGCCAGTGGGTGAACTCGGATTGGATGTGGATGGCCCAGCGGACAGCACACAGGCAGCAGTCAAGGGCGGTGCGGATGGCAGAGGGGTCGGGGGGAGGGATGGAGAGCGGCATGAATGTGGAAGTGGAGCGGTACAGGCGCAGTGTGGCTATGAAGAAGAAGAAGTAGGCGTGGTAGAAGCTGAATATGGGGATCAGCGGGGGGTTTATCTGGGAGTGGAGCTTGGTCATGAAGTCGAGGGTGAACCTCTGCAGCTTCTTGTTGAGGAAGGCCAGGTCCCTTTCCACGTCGGTCTTTGGGTCCGCCACCTCAACGATCACGTATTTGACGGCCAGGAGGAAGGGGAAGATGCGGTTGATGGACCAGAGCGCGCGCGCGTAAGTCAGGGTGGGGTCTGAGGCGACTGGGGTGGGGTGGGGCAGGAGCTGGGTGGGGACGGGGGCCTTTGTGATGCTGGAGTAGTTGAAGTAGTAGAGGAGGCTGTTGCTTGCTAGTGTGCGCTCGAGGGAGTGGTGCTTGTATGGCATGTGCAGGCCAATGGCATATGCTATGCAGAGGGTCTGTGAGTTGAGAAAGGTCAGCCGGCGCAGGTTCCAGCGTGTCCCGTAAAGGCCAACTAGGAGTACAATGAGTGTCTGGAGGGCGTCGAGGGTTAGGGGGAGCTTGGTGGGGGGTGATTTCTTGGTCAATGTGTTTCAGGAGGGTGTCCTTGGCACGTTGGATGTGAGGTTCGTTGCCGCACCAGTGCAGGCCGCATAGGATAATGGCCTTCTTCAGTATTGAGGAGCGAGGTTTGGAATAAAACATGTCTCTGGTAAACAGTGCCAGGAACACGTTGACGTGCTTGAAGAAGGCGTCCTCTGCTGTTGGAAGGAGCCGTGCCAACTCGTGAGTGGCCAATGCGGGAGCCAGGGCCTCGGGCTGTGAGCGCCGAGACAGGCCAGTGCATTGGCAGATGGTAGCTACAAGGAACATCTTGGAATTGACTGTGTGGATGTTGGGATACTGCAGGGAAGAGATTAGGCCCAGCATCAATGTCCTTGATGGCGTAGTTAGGATGATGGCCATGTCGCTGGACTTATCCTGGACTTGGCGTAGAATGACTTTGCGCTTCAGGAAGTGGATAACAGCGACGTGGTCCTTGTATTGGGGCTTGTCTCCACGCGGCCGCTGGACTTTGCGGTGGTAGGTGCACTCTGCACCCGGGATGGCGGCGCAGGTATCGCACTCTGGGAAGCTTCGGTTGCAGCGCAGGTGCTTTGCTGAGCACCTGTCGCATCTAGAGGCAGCAGATTTCATGTTGGTAATAAACTTGAACCAAGGCTAAGAACGTGTCTATGCGTGGCTTGATAATATCATGTTCAACTCCACTTGTAGCTTGTCACGTGATCCCATTCTAGATGGCAATTGAGACCCATTCTACATCCACAACATTTTCCTGCCAGCCTAAATAAACCCAAACTAAATGCTTATTTGAATCGCAATTAAAAATAATTTTATGCATTTTTCGGTTGCCAAACCAGGGGTTGAGCCCGAAGTTTCACCAAATTCGCCATTAAGAAGATCCTCAGCTAGAGTGGTTATAAATTAATCCTTCAAAGTATTTCTCCAAGCCATACCTTGTGCCCTTGTAACCTTTACCCAAAATTCAAACCCTACTGCAACAAGATTGGTCTGCCCAGCCAATCACATCTCCCCTAAGAAATGGTGATTAATCGGAATGCATCCCAGCTGTTTATTCCAAACTTGCCACGCAACTGGGCAGCCTTCTGATTATGTTGCCACCCAGAAACGAATGAAAGCTCCATGTTTGGTTTTAAAAGCATTGATACATGTTCCTATCTCACTAAAGAACCTTCCTTTATCAAAATAGTCCCAACCCCATTCCTTTCCCCACCCTTAGCATTGCTCCAGCAACGCCAGCCAACTTCAATTTCCTAAGCTAAATATTTTTTATTCTTAATTCTCACATTTATTATAAGTCTAAGCTATCCACCAACCCACTCATTAGCCCAGTGTATAAAGGAAGATTAAACTACCTAATCCATCCCAACCACATCAATCAAAACTATAGTTAGCCTAAACTTTAACCAGACCCCTGCCTTAAAACCCCAATCTCCAGCACCATGATTTACCCTAAGCAATGAGCTCCAACATAAGCCTCAAGCTGACTTTTCTGGACAACTTATTAGCAAACCCCCTAGCTGAACTGTATCTTCAAAGATGAAATGTGGTCAACACTTACTAGATCCTGGCTACCACCAACCCTGTGCCCTAAAGCCCCATATTATCCCAATCCCCTTACCTTCATGAACCGATGCCTGACATTGTTCCAAGTAGCTCTAGAAATTGTTGATGAAATGGTTCTGGCATACAAGCTCCATGAACATCCCAGAAAATCCATGGGTAGGGGATTTCAAACCAACCTGCCAGGAACATCATGCCCCAGAGGTGGTCCCAGCACATCTGCTTTGAACCCTGGCCTGGCAGACAGGCTTCATAAAATATTTTCCTGGTGGGGCTTCTCCTGCCAAATTCCCGCAACTTTGGTCAGTGTCAGGATACCAGGAGTACTGTGGAGCTCCAGCAGGTGAGGGAGGAGTCAAAGCAGGTACTGGCATGGCCCACCAGATGATGTGACTTAACTTTACCAGGTAGGAAAGAGCCTTCCCAGCTACAGCCCAAGGTCCAGCCGCTGGCAAGGCAGAGTCAATCAATCCTGTGAGCACAAGGTAAAGCACTCCCAGGAATTGACTACTCTGGCCAGAGGCATCAGAAGTGGGGGGGTTGAGATGGTTGGTTTGGGTGTTGGGGGTAGTTCCATGGGGACCAAGTAGGTGGCAGGATTGTTGTACTTCCTGTTGAAGATCAAAGGGTAGATGGTGATTGCTTTGCTGTCACAGACAATTTGGTAGGGTTCCTTGGGTGCGTTTGGGCGGGTGTACCACTGCAAGTCTTCCAATGTCCAGGGTTTGTGGTCAGGGTTTGGGGGATACTCAATGAAATGCACAGGGCCAAATGGAGCGTTGGGTGAATGGTAGTAGTCAAAGGCTTTGGTTTTGTCAACTGGAGTCTGGCTATCTATCCCAGTGGGTGGGTGCTGACGCTTGGGTGTATGCAGATGGAAGAGTATAAAAAATATGTATGGAAACAGATTGGTGAACCAAAGGTTCATAACAACTTTATTTGATAAGGATGACAATACAGAACTTTTTCAGGTGCTTCTGATTTATATACTTACTCACATGCAAGTGCCTCTGGGCATTCTTCTGGTGCTATCTGTATGGCAAGGCTTGACATCTCAGGTTCTGCTGTTTGATTGGCTGCTTCATGATCATTTTTGGGGTTTTCAGGAACAGTTGTTTGGCTTTTTGGTGGTCCATCTTGGCTTGGATAGCCATTGGTTCTGGCAGGTTTGGCTTCTGGGGTTATGGGGTTTTTCCCCAATTTGACCACCATTTTTGGACTGGCTTGACAGGCTTTCCTGAGGCCAAAGAACTTGATTGAAAAAGAGGTCCCCAATTGGGGACCCCAAATTACTTAATGGAGGGTGGGCTTGAACTGGGGTTACTGGGCAGCTAAAATTAGCCTGCCCAGGCCCAGCCAAACCCACTAAGGTTTGACATAGCTTTTGGGGCCCAGAACGCCCCCCCCCAGCTACCACCAGGGCAGGAATGGTTCCCGCACCTGGATTTGCTTTGAAAAGCAAAAATCCAGGGGCATGCAAATCTCCCCCACCCACTAGCCCCGCTTGGTGGCTAGGAGCGGGTTCAATTCCTTCCCAGGGCTTCAACCATGTTACTTTTGTAACAGTCAGTGCCAGATGTCCCTGCAAATAGTGTGATAAATTATTAATGCCTCTGTTGAGCATATATTTCTGGGAAGTATAGTGAGCAAGATAAAGGGGGAAATTAAGAAGAGAATGATGCTTTATTAGTTACAAGTTTAGAGTATTATACAGTATAATGAGAAGCCACATGTTATCCATGCATGTCATGGTGATCATGGGGCTTGTCCAAGTAGTGTTCTTCTTAGGACTCAAAACATTTGATCCCCGTAATAGATGGACAAATGATAAGAGTGCCACCAACTTAATGATTAGTCAGTGAGTCATTTAGGGAATATTTGGAGAGTCACTTGTGGAATTACTTCCCCAAGAGGGATTAATCAAAGATGTTGCGACATCTCTCCCTGGGGTACTGGAAGGTGGAACCTTAGGGATTTTCTTGAGAGTGTCAGAAACTGGGCTTGGTATTGATCCAGCTTTGCATTGGGTGCAGTAAGTTTGAGAGTTTTGTTGTGCTGAACTTGACTTGCATAGGCAGAGTTGATCAAAGTGCATGTGCTTGAGTTCTGTACGCGTGCCTATTCCCTTGATTAGGTAAGTGTTGTTTTGTTTGACTTAAATTATGATGCCTGGTCCTTGTAATCCTGGGTCCAATTTATGTATGTCATGATTAACAACCCAGATCTTGTCCCCAGCTTGGAAGCATTCATGTTGTAATGGGATTGCTTCTCTCTCAACCCTTTCTTTTTCCTTGTCCTCTTGGTCCTTCCTAGTGTGTTGCATGTCAGGTTCATTGTTGTCTGGCACTTTCTTAGGCAGAGGTAATTGTGGTCCTGATGTAGTACTAACAATGGTAGGTTTATGACCATATAAAGTTTGTAGGGGCTTTTGCTGGTGTTGCGGTTAACTCAAGTTCTGCACACCATAAGTGCAGTTGGCAGAATGTCAACCCAGGCTTTTGGATAGTTGGAAGATGATTTTCTGAGGGCTTCTGCAAGGGAGCCATTCAGTCTTTCATCTCTTCTGTTTGCTTGTGGGTGGTAGGGGCTGGCTATGGTGTGTTTTATTCCGTTTTTGTCAAGGTGGATGTTGGTATCAATAGATTTTAGTTCAGTTTCCCCATTTGTTATTAGGAGCTCAGGGTTTCTGTGGTGATCCACATGTATGCAGTTTACAGGCAAGGGTGAATTTGGCTTCAAATAAAGACAATATGCTAAAGAATGACAATGTGTGGTCAGATAGCGACGTTGTAAACTAGTAGGTAACATAGAGCTGCTAGGGGTAAGTGAGGTAAGCCTAGTAGGTAACTTGGTATACTGGGAGAAGTGAGGTAACCCTAGTAGGTAACATGGTCTACTAGGTTAAGTAAGGGGAGCCTAGTAGGTAACATGGTCTACTAGGGTAAGTAAGGCCTGGCTGGTAGGTAACAAAAGACTACCAGAGGAAGTTGTTGCCTCCACCCAGCAGAAGATGTTGGCTGCTTTGGGCTATAGTACTTCACCTAGCAGGGAACCGTGGCTGCGGGAGGGTGAAGACTGAAATAGCAAGCAGGGAACTTTGTCTGTCTGGGGGGAGAGTAAGTTTGGACCCCTGGCGGGTAACACAGGCTGCCAGGGAGGGGAAGAGCTCTGAGGGCTCAACGTACCCTAATACACTTGTAGGAGGTCTGTGAGCAAGCACCCTGCCTAACAGACTGGCAGGATGTCCTTGTTTATGCCCCCATGGGAGCTTCAGGGAAACCCAAAGTGAGCATTGGAGGGTATAGGCATGCTCAGAGGTGTCACCAAGGTGGCTTGCTTGGGGAAGCAAGCTGCAGAACTTGATGTGATCAGGCCTCTGGGAAGTAGAGCTGATTACTCTGCGACTGAAAGCCCAGACTTCATCACCTGGGTGAGTAAAGACAACACATAGGCATAGATTTATGGTTGAGTGGCCTAAGTGGATTGCCACTTGTGAGGGCCCAGTCAAACGCCAGTTCAATGTAGACTCATGCCTGGGTCTACAAGTTCTGGTAACGGGGGCTGAGATAAAGAACTGAGGTGGTTCCCAGAATTAGCAGAGAAAACTAGCAAGAGGGACTGTTTGGTCACAGTGAAGGCTAGTTGATGAACTGTTAATTCATATTGAATGGAATGGACCAATATGGTTCAGTGTGTTAAAGGAACAAATGAAGTTCCTAGTGTGGAACTGGTTAAGGATAAGCAGAAGGACAAGAAGACAGGATGAAGGACTAGCAGATCATGGTGTAGGATGGCCAAAGGACCAGAAGTTTGTGCTGAAGAACTGAAGAGCTGAGAGGATGACCTAGCTGGACTGAATACAGAGGCTGGAAGAGCTGGTTTAGTGACTTTTTGAGAAGAAATTTGGATATAAAGGAGCAGTTAAAGAATGATTGAATACTGCCTGATTATAATTAAAAAAGGATTAAAAATTATATAAGGAAAAAGAAAGAGGAGGAAAAATAACCTATAGTTTATTAGAACTATATATTATTTTTAGGGAAAAGATTAAAGAGAAAAAGGACCAGAAAGAAGCTGGAAGAAGAACGGAGAAACTGTGAGAGCAAAAGAGCAAATTTTGCCAAGAACAACTAGGGAAGCAAAAGGACAAGCAACAGGCAGGGTCAAAGATGCAAAACGTTGACAGAAACACAGAGAAACACAGAGAAATGTTGAAAAATCAAAGGATCAAAAATCGCCTAAGTAAAACATATGTGGAAGCGTTTGATATTTGCCAGGAAAACGTGACAGGAATTACGGCAAAATTGTTTGAAACACGGAGCAGTGGTTTACCCGGAGCAGGACAGCTTGGAGTTTGAACCAGGGTCAGGAACAGGTCATCTGGATAAACTGTTTTGGCAAAACTGTTGAAGCAAGGCGTTTGATTGGCTGTGACCCAGAGCCTACTTAATCAGGTTTTTAAGGGCTTTAACTTGAGAGTTAAAGCCTAAAAAATGGGGAGCAGAAGCGGAAAATTCAGGGCTTTCATTGGCTGAAGTAAGTTTGAAAGTTTAATATATTATAGAAGAAGAAAAACAGGATAGTATAAGCTTTAAAGAACCAGAGTTCTAAGGGAGGATTTTGATCTGAAACAAGGGGCTATAAAAGGGAGAGCTATCTGAGACTCTTCAGGGACTGGATCAAGTGGATTAAAAAGGCCACCAAAGCTACAGAAGGAGCAGAAGACCAAGGATAGGAAGCCAGAGCCAAGTCAGACCACAGGAGCTTAAGATTAAGACAACAGAGCCCACAACCAAAGTGCTGGAGCCCAAGACCGAAGCAAAGGAGCCCAAGATCAAGGAGCAGGAGTCAAAGACCAAGTACAAGGAGTCCAAGATATTGTTAAAGGACTCCAAGTTTTGGCACAAACCCTTTCTTATTCCCTACCCCAAGGCAATATCTCAGAAGGTTTCTAAGGGGATCTTCCTTCTGACAGAGAATAAAGCGCCTATTACAACCCCTATCTGATTTTCCCGTGTGAAAAGAGTATATAAGTCTCATGAGTCAATTGCCCCATATTTTCTATCCTAGCCCATGGGATGAGGAATCATACCGCCTAGGATGAAGGAAGTTTGCCTCTAGTAAATCTGCCCAGGAGGAGTGGGAGAAGGTGACCAGGCATTTGGAGATGTCAAATAGAGGAAGAGAGTTCATCAGAGAAGAGTTTGCAAGACTACTCCAGGATTGGTATTGGCCTACAGGCGGGCTGGCACCTGCTGAAGTCCAGGTATACGGTGGAGACACTTGCTTGGTGATTGGAAAGGTACTGGAGGAGTTTGCCCTTATGCAAGCCAGGTATAAGTGTCACAGTAAGTTCCATAATGCTGGGTATTGTCCGTCCAAGTAAGAAGGCACGCAAGGCCGGAAAACCTGTATCAAAATTGACCAAGTTACCGGATTTAAACCAAACAGTTGATCAAAAATGGGTTGCGGCTGCTCCAGTATGCCAGCTCCCCCTTGTAAACTGACGTTGATAAATAAACGTAATATGAGGGTCACCCGATATAAGCTCATTAATTGGCATGGTTGTCAGAAACTGGTCACACAAGGGTTCTTCACAACCTGGACTAGATAATTACTTAAAGATGCTGAAGAAATAGGAGATCAAGACTCAGGTGGTATTGCTTAGTCAATTTTTCTGATATATATTGAATAATTTTCCCTGTTTCAACTCTAAGAGTTGAGTCCTCCTAAATATACTCAATAAAAATCAATTATCCCAAGTTCTAATTTTAAATTTTAAAATGCACCCTGTGCTTGGGTTGTTGCAGTATATCCTGTACAATCTGATTCTGAACAGAATCATTTCAGGAAGATGGGGCCCAGCATCTGGAACTTCATTGTTGGCGCCGCAAAATGTTAATTTCATGCCAGCCAATTTTGTAGCTCCTCCCTCCATTCCTGAAGATGAAAATTGGGTCACTTCTCAATGCCTAGAATTCTACGCTGAAGATGCATTGATGCTTTCCCAGGTCATTTATCTTGGTTTACTCTGGTTAGGATTGATTGTTCTACTTAATTCTGGAGTTACAATTGGAAAGTTCACAAAAAAATATCTGAAGCTGCGTTGGTGGTGAATCATCAATTCTATGTGGATTTGGGTGGTAATTCCCCATCATTTAGAAATGGCATCATATTATCCAGTTATTTCCTTCAAAATAAGCTTCTCACCAACCCTTCACCCCTGTTGGAGAATGACAACTCCTCCAAGCTGGTCTCTGGCTATGACCCAGGACACACTATGGGGACTGGTGACCAGGAACCCCACAGTTCCCAAACTTAGCTATGATTACTTTACCAATAAACCATCTTACATTGTTTCCTTTATGTTCTTTTGTAGCTTGCAATACATTCCATCTAGTTGCATAGTCAATAGCTGTGATAATGTACTTTTTGCCTTTGTTGTTGCCAGGCATTGATCCCACAATATCCAGTGACCACACCTTGAAGGGTTGTGTGACTGACACTGGTAGTACTGACTTGGGAGGTACCTTGGAGCAGGCACACTTTTCACAGACTTTGCATTGCTCTAGTACTTCATTGATATTGTCCAGAATGTTGGGCCACCAGTAGCCTGTCTTGAGGTATTCATGCAAGCTCTTACTTGGGTGTGTTCCAGATCTATGTGGTATCAAAGTATGGTGCCAATCTTTTGTGTTGATGGGACATAGGATACAGTATTGCCACTTGATAGTGTGTGGTATAGAGTAATATATACGTTTTTGAACAGGTGTTTGTTCTTGAGGACTTTATCTTAGATGTTCATTGGTGTACCAGGTATGAATCCCTCTTGGAGATTTCTCATTATTAATATGGGCCAATTGGGGTCTCCATCAGTGGATAGGAGATGTTTACGGTATAGCCTTGACAGGGCATCTGCAGTAAGCATTTACTTGCCTGATTTGTATTCAATTATCACATGGTAACTTTGTATAAGGCAAATCCATTTATTGTGTTGTCTAGATAGATGTTGTTGAGTCTTGAAGAATATCAATGACTTGTGGTAGGTTAGCACTTTGAATATCTGTGCACCTTCTATATAACATTGCCACTTTATTAGACAGTGGATGATGGAATCAGCTACTTGTCATGTATTGGGTATATTTTCTCACCTTCAGACAGCTTCCTTAATTTATACACTACAGGGAGGAAGTCCTTTTCTTTAGTTTAAATTTGGAGTACTCCTTCTATTGCGTAATTGGAGGTGTCAGTTTCTAGTTTCTACACTCCTTAACAATTTGGAAGTGCAAGATAGGAGCAGTGACCATACATTCTTTTAATTGCCAAAAGTGTTGATCTATCAACAGTGTCCATACAAATTTGGTCATCTGGCCTGTGATTGCGGATAAGGGGACAGTCAAGGAGACCCATTCAGGGATGAATCTCCTAACGTAGGCTATCATTCCCAGGAATGTACAAAGTTTGCTTTTATTCCGCAGCTCTGGAATGTTGGTTATGGCTCAAGTCTTTTCTGGGTCTGGCTTGACTCTGTCCTTGCTGATAATGTGTCCTAAAAATGGGAGCTCTGTTGAGAAGAAGTCACATTTTGAGGGCTTGGCTATGAGTTAGTTTTCCTGCAGGGTGTTGAGGACCAGGTGTACATCTTTCCAGTGTTGTTCCTTAGTTGGGATGTATATGATTATATTGTCAAGGTAGACAATAGCCTTTTTTTCAATATGTTACTTAAAAACTTTGTTCATAAAGGTCACAAAGGTACTTGGGGCATTTGTCATAACAAAGTTGAGGACAACACATTCAAAAAAGCCATAATTAGTTTGAAATGCTGTTTTGGGGATGTCTTCTGATTTATTGCAGATCTGGTGATATCCTGCTGTTGAATCAATTTTTGGGAAGAACTGGGACCCCCAGGGCGTCAAAAAGGTCATCAATCAGGGGCAGGGGATACCTGTTCTTAATTGTGACCTTGTTGAGCACCCTGTAATCAGTGATCAGGCTCAACCCTCCATCTTTCTTTGCTACAAAAAAGACAGCTGTACCAAAAGGAGATTTGGATGGTTGGATGGTTGGATGAGTCCTTTTTCAAGGGCTTTGTCCAGGTAGGCCTTTAGAATGTTGTCTTCTTGTGATGCTAGGCAGTACATGGGCTGTGCTTTTGGCACACTTCCTTTGAGATCAATTTTTGTTGAATTCCCTGGTCAGGTGGTAGTCCTGGTAGCTTTTCTTGCAAGACAGAAGGAACTTCTTGGATTAGCTGTTGTCTAATTGGGTCTTGCTCATGTGAGGTCTCTACATTTTTAAAGTGGATAATCTCATATGTGCAAGTGTTCTAATCAATTTTGCTAGGGTCTTTTTTGTCTTCAGCTTCCATAATTTTCACAAATACATGGTCTCTCATAAGTGTGTCAAGGTGGGTTGTATACATGTGATGATGAAACTCACCTTGTTGTATGGTAAGAGTAGCACTATCCTAGTCAATATAAGGTTTGGTCTTTCTCATCCAGTACAGATCAAGTACAACATTGTAAGTGGGGATTGGTATTATTGGGCCACTAAGGGTAGTCTGTATGTCTCCTATTTGAGCACAGAAAGTTTTTGCTTCCCTGGTGACTGGTGTGCTTCTGTTGTCTTCCATGATAACTCTCTTGACATTACTTTGAAGCGTGGGTAGTTTCATGAGATTGACAAATATTTTGTCAACAAGGAATTGGTCTGCTCTAGTGTCAAATAGTGTAGTGGCTTGATATCTAAAAAAGCGGAAAGGATAAGTGAGGAGTTTATTTTCAGTTTGGGAGGCACTCAATATAGGATTGCTGGAGGGTACTTGGATCATGATAATTGGTTCCACATTTTAGTCCCTGTAAAAGTCTTGTAAAGTGGAGGAGGACGGCTTGCCTAAGCACTCCCCTGAGCTTTTCCCTCCTTGGTGGTATTATCAGTTCTCATTTGATTTTATTGAGCGGTACAATTCCTGCCTTAAAGATGAGGATTATTGGCTTGGTTGTTCTGTTTATTAGGCCAAGGGTCCTTCTTTGCTTTAGGACTCTATTTTTGTTTGTTGGTTGCATGTAGATTGGCAGATTTTTGTGCAGCTTGCTTTCCTTCCAAAAACATGTCTTGGAGGTTTTTGCAGCGGCTCATGTCAAACTGATGTCTGATGTGCGTGGGGAAGCCATTGTAGAAGTCCAGTCATGGTCCAGCCTCATCAAAGTTAATGGTGTTAGGGGCTCAGTCATGTATGTCTTAATAGGCTGCAATGTAATCCTTGATTGTTTCTGTCATTTTAAAGGTTCTGAGTTATGTCATGATCACAACTTCAGAGTCCTCTATGGCAAATTTTTCCAGGAAGGAAGTTTTGAACATGTCCCAGTCTTTGTTTTGATTAGGATGTTGGTTGAACCACTTGCTTACAAAGTGTGAGGCGGCCCCAGTAACATGTAAAGCAATTTCACTTTCCTAGAGTTTGTGGGGATAGCCTACTTGTGTAAGCTTATTTTGTGTGCTTTGAATCCAGAGGCTGTCATTTTCTTGACATAGTTCTGACAATGTTCCAATTTCTGCTGAGATTAGGCGTTGGAATACAATGTTTTTTACTTTGATTGCTTTGGGAACTGGAGGCGGGTTCAAGACTCCTTGAGTACTGAGAAAGTTGTACTGTTTGGTTGGTACAAGGATATTTCTGAAGACAGTGAATCATTTGGGGAAGTTCTGATCTTCTTCATATTGTCTTTGGCTGGTGATGAGTGCCATCTGCTGGGTTCTTTTCTTTGGAGGAATTTTTTTTAAGTTGCGTAGGTGTGGATAACCTACTTGTGCTAGCACGGGTGAGTATATACTTCTGGGAAGTATGATAAACAAGATAAAGGGGAAATTAATAAGAGAATGATACTTTATTAGATATGAGTTTAGAGTATTATATAGTATCATGAGAAGTCACATGTTGTCCATGTATGTCATGGGGCTTGTCCAAGTAGTGTTTCTCTTAGGGTTCAAATTGTTTGATCCCTGTAATAGTTGGGCTAATGATAGGAGTGCCACTGACTAAATGATTAGTCAAGGAATCATTTGGAGAGTCACTCAAGGAATTAATTTACCAAGAGGGAGTAATCAAAGATGTTGCAACACCTCTAATAATAAATAAATAAATAAATAAAATGATTACATTTGTAATAATATTTATTATCACGCCAGAGTTGCTATTTAAATCACTGTTGCTGGATTATTTTGGAAATCAAACATATTTTAACTCCATCAAATTCCACTTTAATGATCCTCAATCTCTCCTTTAGTGAAGTTATAGTCCATTCACATGACAACCGGCCAAACTACCACCCCCACTCATATGAGATCCTTGAACATTATTGGAATCAAGCCACACCACCTTTATATTAAAAAGACAATCCTATTGTCCAAAAAAGATATTCCTCTCCCATTTCCTCAACCTCCCCTCCATAGGTTGCCTTGCCATTGCTGGCAGCACCTCATTTTTACAAAGCCTGGATAAACATGCCAAACCAGTTGAACTGCTTATTGAGTGTTACCTTAGGTGTGGTCAAGGGATAAACCAGATAAATCCTAAACATAGGGTTGGGGCTGTACTAAGCCGGGTGGTTAGTCTTCTGAGATGAATCCAGGTATCACCTTGAGGCCCTGGAAAGACTTAATATCGGATTTATCCTTTAGACATAGCTTAAGGGTAGATACAGAAGAACTTTGGGAGAGCACCAAAAATAAATGCAAAATCAGACCCATGTGAGCATGATTATCCATGGCATCACCTCCATCTAAGTTGTCCTACAGGGTATGCCTGGGGATAAACTTAGCATGCACACAGGAAAAGATAAAACCAGAGGATAGCAACTTGACAGCGTACTCAGAGCCACACTTGAAGGTGACCTCCAAGGACAAATCCACAAAGAGTCCAATAAATGAGCTTGGCCTCCCACTTAGTGTTAAAAATAGAGGACAATATCCCCTAAGCAAAATTATGGTAAGGGGGCATGCTTGTAGTTGTCAGGGGTGAGCTTTAGAGTCTTAGTCCTATAAGCAGAGACATAAGCTGCAGCATGGGTATCAGTGATGCAGTTGGCTAGTTCTTTGATGTGATACTCAGGATTAGACACAGAGTCAGAAGCCAGGAGAGGGATCCCTAAGATTTAGGGGATGATAGCTTCTCTCCCATACAACATGGAAGAAGTGGAGTAACCAGCCGCTCTGTGATAACCAAGGCAGCATGGAAACAAAGCAGCGGGTAGATAAAGATCCTGGCTGGCAGCATCTTAGTACAATAGCTTCCTCATGCTGGATACTAAAGTATATTTGGCTGGTCTCACCATACAATTGGTAGAGGGATTGTAAAGCACATAAAAGAGTTGATGGATCTCTAATGCCTCAATCACATTTGTAACTGGGCAAGCATTGAAGTTGGTATTATTATTAGAGAACAACACGTATAGACATTAATGTCTATAAAAGATGCTCTCTAGGAGGAATGCAGCAATAGTCTTTGCTGTGATGCCCTTGATAAGTTGGGCTTTAACTCACTTGCTGAAATTATCTGCAGCAATCAATATAAATCTACACCCTAATCTATAACAAGGGTGAGGCCCTACAACATCAATGCTAACAGTATGAAAGGTGTACTTCATGGCACACAGGTGCTGAAACTGACAGCCATGGTAGTTTTCAATAACATCAGGTATGAGCAGGCACAGGTTTCCCAATAATACTGTTTCTGAAGACATTTTTGAGTCTTAGCTATGTCAGGAATATTCCTGAACCCAGTATTTATGTTATTGAATTGACTCTAATATGGCAAGAACAGAAAAATATTCCACTATCTAGGCCACAGGTTATTCAACAAAAACCTCAAATAAGCAAGATTTATGATACAAACACATTAAGTATCCAAACAGAGCTTAATATGAGTGAGAATATTTTAATCACCAAGAGGGCACCCACTGCCACCACACAGGTGTTTACCACCACTGCACAGAGGCCCACTGCCACATGCCCTGCCAGCCAAACAGCCAGCCATCCCATGCGTGCCTACCCGCCGCCACCATGTAGGTGTCTGTCATTACTGCGCAGACGCTCACTGCCACCTTTCCAGCCAGTCAGTCAGTTAGCCAGCTGCCTCCTGCCTCCTGCCCACCTGCACCAGCTGGTCAGTTCACCTCCACTCCCTGGGGAAATAGCCAAATTGGGAAACCAAAAAAGCAATTTCCCCAAATCTCAATTTGGAGGAACTGCTGTTCAGATTAGTAATCACCCCAAAGAAAAAGGCACTGACAAGCTCATAAAAACCCAAATTCATGCCCCAAATTAAGTAAGTTAATTTGAGTGCATGAAGATGGGGCCAAAATCTTGTCAAGAAATGCCACCCAAGTTAAACATAAAAACTGAGGTCACCATAAGCCCAATTCTCTTCCTGGCAGTAGCCAAGCCAGAACCTATTGGCTCCAACCAAGGATTGCCCATCCAGCCACCAATAGCAGGTGAACAAAAGTTTGGCCCTATTCTAAATGCCAAACTCCAACCCTCACAATCCAAACTTTTGGGCTTTCTAATATCTTGGTTTCACTCCCACTTGCAAAACTTTGCACAGTGAGAGACACTATAAATAAATGACCTCCTCCCAATGATAGATTATGCTATCACTTAGATAATTGATCCTCTTAAATATCACTTTAAACATTGCCTTCAACAGAGCCTAGAGAATAACTCTAAGTTTAGTTACCCCTTTCTGAGATCAGAAGATGAATCTCTTCATCTTTTTTGCTGTTCTCACAGCTTACCTTGGGTTTGGGGCCACCAATTCAATTCCAATCATTATGGGCCCATGCTGGGCAACACCAACAATATGTATTATGAGGAATAGTAAAAACTAGTTTCTTCTTACACTCAGCCTTGGCCCCTACTAGAGCCCTCTAATTCCACCACATTCATTGTCGTATATACAGCCAAGTATATTGAGTCCTCATACTTGGCTGTGTTAACGCCTTGTACAATGAGCTGTTACATCTATTATTCCATTCCTAGTGCCTTTAGGAGATTAAAGAATAGGGGGTAAGCAGAGGATAGGTCAAAATAGGACAAGTATTTGTGGTTAACCTTCTTAAAAACTGTCAATAACAAATGGTGGTACCTTGAGACAGTTACTCCAAAGATAGGTGTGCTTCCTCTGTGTGAGTATCTCAAGCAGACATAAATTCAATAGGTTCATATAGAAGATCTACCTAGCAGGGCTGTCATGGTATCAGCTACTGATTGGGAAGCTATTTGACATGGGAAGCAGGACTGCCAGAACAGAGGGCAGGGCCCGCCCAGGATAGGGCCTAACTTGATAATATTGGAGAATGATTGACAAAAAAGAAAATAAGATCCTGAATTGGGGACCATGGAGTCCACCAAGCCAGTAAGAGGTACATATAATACTCTGAAAAGCTGGGTAGAAGTGGCATCAGAGGCAGCAATATAATCTTGCAGGTGGTCAGGCCACAGGGTCAGAGGTGGAGCCATAGGTACTAGGTAAGCAGGCAGATAATTATAATTATTGTGGAAGAGCTGGAGCTGCACTGTGTATCAAATTCCCTCACAGTTGAAGGCTTTTGGGTCTCTAGTTCTTGCCAAAGAGTTGGCAATCAAGATTTTTCTAGGGTAAGTT